>CAUYLG010019237.1:0-19245 GCA_963573385.1 Cacajao melanocephalus | reverse complement strand
CGGTGATGAAGTTTTTTCTGTTTCTTAGTTTTCCTTTGGCGGACACCCCTTCCCCACAGAGCTGGACCTTCCCGGTTCAGCTGTGCTTACTGTGAAACTCTCAGTCCTCAGCGCTTCCAATTGCTGTTCTCCTTGTGGGGATGGGAGCAGCCAAGCCCGACTCAAAGGGCACCCCATCCCATATACTCCGCACCGAGAAGTGCCGCGCCGGGGTGCCGGCAATATAGCTGCACTGGCCAAAAAAGTCACGCTGGCGACCCGTGTGGCTCCTTCACTGGGAATCTCCCAGTCTGTGGGCAACAAAAATTCATCTGAAAGTGCGGCGTCCACTCGCTCTGTGCTTTCACTGGGAGCTACAATCCTGAGCTGTTGTTAATCAGCCATCTTGGATCTCTCTCAACATCCCTCCTTTTAAACAACCAGTTATTCTCTTTAGGATAAGAATTTACTGTACAAGATCCTTTCTTATATAAAATCTATTTTCTTTATAACCATCTTTGCATAGCTAGGGTGTGACGTATTACCAAACCCAATAAAAAGTCCTACTGGACTCAGCGATAGTAAAACCTTCATGTTTACTTCTTGTCAATAGTTATTATTCCTGCTATAAGGATAATAATTAAGCAAAATACTACAGCAGTGGAAACTCTCTGTCTAATATTTCAGTTAGAAGGTGCTACCATGCATAACTCTATCACAAATAGTAAAGTACAGCAATTCCCACAAGGGTAGTGTAGTAGATCATTTTCATCTAAAATTTTACTTTCCAAGATACAGAATTTCCCTTTTGGGAAGTCTGTAATGTTCCTTGAGTTTTTGTTGTTGTCGTTGTTGTTTCTGAGATGGAGTCTTGCTCCGTCACCCAGGCTGGAGTGCAGTGGTGCAATCTTGGTTCACTTAAACCTCTGCCTCTGGGGTTCAACTAATTCTCCTGCCTCAGCCTCCCGAGTAGCTGAGATTGCAGGTGTGTGCCATTGTGCCCAGCTAATTTTTGTATTTTTAGTAGAGATGGGGTTTCACCATATTGGTAAGCTCGTCTCAAACTCCTGACCTCATGATCCACCCTTCTTAGCCTCCCAAAGTGCTGGGATTACAGGTGTGAGCCACCACCATGCTCGGCCAAATTCCTTGGTTTTATTTTCTCAAAGAAACCTCTTGGTTATGAGTAACTTACTCACTTTTATTGCCTGGCAGGATTTTCAGGATAATTGCCCAGAACTAGCATGTGATCCATATTTTTACATTACCTTAACATTTTTGTTTCTCTCGGCTGCAGGAGATCATTACTTGATTCACAGGAATAAGCAGGGCTAGTCTAAAACGTAGGCAAAAAAACTTAAAAACAACCAATGAAATTAGAAGTAAATGACAAATGTATGATAAGTTTTGGAGCATAATTTATTTCTCTCAAGTCCTCATTTTCAGTAAAAACAAATTGTGATAGGATCATGTTGTTTTTAGAATAAAGTTTAGTCATATACTTGACCTGATTATTTGCATAAAGTGCAGCAAGAATAATTACTTCTACATAGGTCTTTTGAATTGGCTTTGATCAAATTCTGTTCCACAAGGAATCTCAGATAGGACCTTTTATTTATTTATTTATTTATTTATTTAATTTTTTTTATTTTTTACTTTGGTTTTTTTTTTTTTTTGAAAGAAAAAGTGAGAGTGAAAGAAAGAAAAAAAGAATGTACGAGAGAAAGAAAGAGGGAAGAGAAAGAGGGAGAGAGCAGATAGGACCTTTTAAAGCCAAGTCGAGGGTGCTGTGAGTTGTCGGCACAGATCTGGGTGGACATTTAGGCTGGAGCACCTGCGAGATGGAGCTTCCTGCTCCCCAGAAAGATGGGGAGCTGAAAGCAGGGAGACAGGTGATATGGCTTGGCAGGTCCCACCCCCACAAAGATGAGCACACTGAAGCCCTATTGCTTGACAGTTTTGCAGCCAGCATATCAGTTCAAGCTCAAGCTGGGATGATCAAGGTTGGTTGGGGGAAGGGCATCCACCATTGATGAGGTAGTTGTAATTTCACCTGTGTAAACAAAAGCCAGGGAAAGCTTACACAGCAACTGGACTGAGCCTGTGGCAGCCCAGCAGTGCCTCTGCAGGCAGACAAGGGACAGACTGCCTCCTCAAGAGGCTCCCTGACCCCCGTATAACCAAAAAGATGCCTCATATGGGAGAGCTCTGGCTGACATTGTGGGGGTACCCTTCTGGGACAAATCTACCAGAGGAAAGATCAGGCAGCAATCCTTTTTGTTCTGGAAACCCTGCGGGTGATTCCCAGGCAAGCAAGGTCTGGAGTGGACCCACAGCAGTCCTACACCAGAGGGGCCTGACTGTTAGAAGGAAAACTAAAAAACCAAAAGAAATAGCTTCAACATCAACAGAAAGGACATCCACTTGGAGACCCCATCCAAAATCATCAACGTCAAACATCAAAGGTAGATAAATCCATGAAGATGGGAAGAAACCAGCGCAAAAAGGATGAAATCACCAAAGACCAGAACGCGTCTCCTCCAAGGGATCACAACTTCTCACCAGCCAGGGAACAAAAAGGGATGGAGAATGAGTTTGATGAATTGACAGAAGCAGGCTTCAGAAGGTGAGTAATAACAAGCTTCTCTGAGTTAAAGGAGCATGTTCCAACCCAATGCAAAGAAACTAAGAATCTTGAAAAAAGGTTAGATGAAATGCTAACTAGAATAGCCAGCTTAGAGAAGAGCATAAACGACTTCATAGAGCTGAAAAACACAGCACAAGAAATTCACGAAGCATATACAAGTTCAGTAGCCAAATCGGTCAAGCAGAAGAAAGGATATCAGAGATTGAAGATCAACTCAATGAAATAAAATGAGAAGTCAAGATTAGAGAAAAAAGAGTAAAAAGAAATGAACAAAGCCTCCAAGAAATATGGGATTATGTGTAAAGACCTAATCTATGCTTGATTGAGGTACCTGAATGTGACTGGGAGAATGAATCCAAGCTGTAAAACACTCTTCAGGATATTATCCAGGAGAACTTCCCCAACCTAGCAAGGCAGGCCAACATTCAAATCCAGGAAATACAGAGAACACCACAAAGATATTCCTCAAGAATAGCGACCCCAAGACACATAATCGTCAGATTCACAAGGGTTGAGATGAAGGAGAAAATGCTAAGGGCAGCCAGAGAGAAAGATTGGGTACCCATAAAGGGAAACCCATCAGACTTACAGCAGATCTCTCAGCAGAAACCCTACAAGCGAAGAGAGTGGGGGCCAATATCCTTAAAGAAAAGAACTTTCAACTCAGAATTTCATATCCAGCCAAACTAAGCTTTATAACTGAAGGATAAATAAAATCCTTTACGGACAAGCAATTGCTGAGAGATTTTGTCACTACCAGACCTGCCTTACAAGAGCTCCTGAAGGAAGCACTAAATATGGAAAGGAACAACCAGCAACAGCCACTGCAAAAACATACCAAATGGTAAAGACCAACGATACAATGAAGAAACTATGTCAACTAATGGGCCAGCCAGTAACAAAATGGGAGGATCAGATTCACACGTAATAATATTAACATTAAATGTAAACAGTCTAAAAGCCCCAATCAAAATAAAAAGACTGGCAAATTGGATAGAAAGTCAAGACCCATCAGTGTGCTATATTGAGGAGACCCATCTCATGTGCAGAGACACACATAGACGCAAAATAAAGGGATGGAGGAAGATTTACCAAGCAAATGGAGAGCAAAAAAAAAAACAGAGGTTGCAATCCTAGTCTCTGATAAAATGGACGTTAAACCAACAAAGATCAAAAGAGACAAAGAAAGGCATTACATAATGGTAAAAGGATCAATGCAACAAGAAAAGCTAACTATCCTAAATATATATGTACCCAATACAGAAACACCCAGATTCATAAAACAAGTTCTTAATGACCTACAAAGAGACTTAGACTCCCACACAATAATAGTGGGAGACTTTAACACTCCACTGTCAATATTAGACAGATCAATGAGACTGAAAATCAACAAGGATATCCAGGACTTGAATGCAGATTTGGACCAAGCGGACCTAATAGACAGCTACAGAATTCTCCATCCCAAATCCACAGAATATACATTCTTCTCAGCACCACTTTGCACTTACTCTAAAATTGACCAAATAATTGGAAGTAAACCACTGCTCAGCAAATGCAGAAGAATGGAAATCATAACAGTCTCTTAGACCACAGTGAAATCAAATTAGAACTCAGGATTAAGAAACTCACTCAAAACAACATAACTACATGGAAACTGACCAACTTGCTCCTGAATGTCGACTGGATAAACAATGAAATGAAGGCATAAATAAAGATGTTCTTTGAAACCAGTGAGAATGAAGACACAACATGCCGGACTCTCTGGTACACATTTAAGGCAGTGTCCACAGGGAAATTTATAACACTAAATGCCCGCATGAGAAGCAAGGAAAGATCTAAAATCGACACCTTAGCTTCAAAATGGAAAGAGCTAGAGGAGCAAGATAAAAAAAAAAAACTCAAAAGCTAGCAGAAGACAAGAAATAACTAAGATCAGAGCAGAACTGAAGGAAATAGAGACACAAAAAACCCTTCAAAAAAAATCAATAAATCCAGGAGCTGGTTTTTTGAAAAGATCAACAAAATAGACCTCTAGCCAGACTAATAGAAAAGAGAGAAGAGTCAAATAGATGGAATAAAAAATGATAAAGGGGATATCACCACTGATTGCACAGAAATACAAACTACCATCAAAGATTACTACAAACAATTCTATGCACATAAACCAGTAAATCTGGAATAAATGGATAAATTCCTGGACACTTTCACCCTCTCAAGACTTAACTAGGAAGAAGTTGAATCCCTGAATAGACTAATAACAAGGTCTGAAGTTGAGGCAGCAATTAATAGCCTACCAACCAAAAAAAGTCCAGGTCCTGACCGGTTCATAGCCAAATTCTACCAGATGTACAAAGAGGAGCTGGTACCATTCTTTCTGAAACTATTCCAAACTATACAAAAGACTGAATCCTCCCTAACTCATTTTATGAGACCAACCTCATCCTGATACCAAAACCTGGCAGAGATACAACTAGAAAAGAACACTTCAGGCCAATATCCATGGTGAACATCGATGCAAAAATCTTCAATAAAATACTGGCAAACCAAATGCAACAGCACATAAAAAGGCTTATCCAGCACGATCAAGTAGGCTTCATCCTGGGGATGCAAGGCTGGTTCAACATATACAAATCTATAAACATAATCCATCACATAAACCAAACCAAAGACAAAAACCACAGTATCATCTCAATAGTTGCAGAGTAGGCCTTCGACAAAATTCAACAGCCGTTTATGTTAAAAACTCTCAACAAACTAGGTACCGATGGAATGTATCTCAAAATAATAAAAGCTATTTACAACAAACCCACAGCCACTATCATACTGAACAGGCAAAAACTGGAAGCATTCCCATTGAAAACTGGCACTAGACAAGGTTGCCCTCTCTCACCATTCCTATTCAATATAGTATTGGAAGTTCTAGTGAGAGCAATCAGGCAAGAAAAAGAAATAAAGGATATTCAATTAGGAAAAGAGGAACTCAGATTGTCTTTATTTGCAGGTGACATGATTGTATATTTACAAGACCCCATCGTCTCAGCCCAAAATCTCCGTAAGCTGATAAGCAACTTCTGCAAAATCTCAGGATACAAAATCAATGTGCAGAAACCACAAGCATTCCTGTACACCAATAACAGACAAACAGAGAGCCAGATCATGAGTGAACTCCCATTCACAATTGCTACAAAGAAAATAAAATGCCTAGGAATACAACTAACGAAGGATGTAAAGGACCTCTTTAAGGAGAACTACAAACCACCACTCAAGAAAATAAGAGAGGACATAAACAGATGGAACAATATTCCATGCTCATGGTTAGGAAGAATCAATATTGTGAAAATGGCCATACTGCCCAAAGTAATTTATAGATTCAATGCTATACCCATCAAGCTACCAATGACCTTCTTCCCAGAACTGGAAAAAACCACCTTAAACTTCATATGGAACCAGAAGAGACTCCACATAGCCAAGACAATTCTAAGCAAAGAGAACAAACCTGGAGGCATCATGCTACCTGATTTCAAACTATACCATAAGGCTACATTAATCAAAACAGCATAGTACTGGTACCAAAACAGAGATATAGACCAATGGAACAGAACAGAGGCCTCAGAGGCAACGCCACACATCTACAACCATCTGATCTTTGACAAACCTGACAAAAACAAGCAATGAGGAAAGGATTCCCTGTTTAATAAGTGGTGTTGGGATAACTGGCTAGCCATGTGCAGAAAACAGAAACTAGACCCCTTCCTGACACCTTACACTAAAATTAACTCCAGATGGATTAAAGACTTAAACATAAGAGTTTCGGCATAGCAAAAGAGACAATCGTTAGAATGAACTGGCAACCAACAGAATGGGAAAAAATTTTTGCGATCTACCCATCTGACAAAAGGCTAATAACCAGACCCTACAAAGAACTTAAACAAATTTACAAGAAAAAGACAAACAAGCTCATTCAAACGTGGGCAAAGGACATCAACAGACACTTTCCAAAAGAAGACATATATGAGGCCAACAAACATGAAAAAATGCTCATCCTTACTGGTCATTAGAGAAGTGCAAATCAAAACCAAATTGAGATACCATCTCACGACAGTTAAAATGGCGATCATTAAAAAATCTGGAGACAACAGATGCTAGAGAGGATGTGGAGAAATAAGAACAGTTTTACACTGTTGGTGGGAGTGTAAATTAGTTCAACCATTGTGAAAGACAGTGTGGTGATTACTCAAGGCCTTGAAATAGAAACACCATTTTAGCCAGCAATCCCATTACTGGGTATATGCCCAAAGGATTATAAATCATTCTGCTATAAAGACAACTGCACTTGTATGTTCATTGTGGCACTGTTTACAATAGCAAAAACCTGGAACCAACCCAAATGCCCATCCATGATAGACTGGACAAAGAAAATGTGGCACATATACACCATGGAATACTATGCAGCCGTAAAAAAAAAAAGGCTGAGTTCTTATCCTTTGTAGGGACATGGATGAATCTGGAAACCATCATTCTCAGCAAACCGATACAAGAACAGAAAACCAAACACCACATGTTCTGATTCATGGGTGCTTGTTGAACAACGAGAAGACATGGGCACAGTGAGGGGAACATCAGCCGGGCACGGTGGCTCACGCCTGTAATCCCAGCACTTTGGGAGGCCGAGGCAGGTGGATCACGAGGTCAAGAGATCAAGAACATTCTGGCCAACATGGTGAAACCTTGTCTCTACTAAAAATACAAAAATTAGCCAGGTGTTTGGCATGCACCTATAGTCCCAGCTACTCGGGAGGCTGAGGTGGAAGAATTGCTTGAACCCAGGAGGTGGAGGTTGCAGTGATCCAAGACTGTGCCACTGCACTCCAGCCTGGCAACAGAGCAAGACTCCGTCTCAAAAAAAAAAGAGAGAGGGGAACATCACACACTGGGGGTCTGTTGGGGGGTGGGGGACTAGGGGAGGGACAGCAGGTGGTGGGGAAGTTGAGGAGGGATAACACTGGGACAAATGCCTGATGTAAGTGATGGGGGGATGGAGGCAAACCACCATAGATGTGTGTACCTTTGCAACAATCCTGCAAGATCTGCACATGTACCCCAGAACTTAAAGAACAACAACAACAAAAAAGCCAAGTCCAGCCATGGGTTTATATCCTTACATACCTGAGTTGGGTGATCTTTTCCTCTTAAGGTCCCAAGATAAGCTTGGACCACCTGGACCTGTTAGAACGTGACATTCTTTACTGATGACAGGTGAGGAAAGTACCTGGAGTACTGTGTAGGCAAGAGTATGAGGCCAGTCTTCCCCAAAGGGCTTTTATTGGCTCTGCAAGTCAAGCTTGATTTCTTAAAAAGAAGTACAGGCTTCCAGTCAAAACCTTGGTAAAAACAACCAGTTTCTCTAATTGTGTTCTGCTGAAAAAGAAAATGGATTCTTATTGCACTGATGCAAATAACTATATAGCCATAAGCAAGGAATACTCATGGCCCAGCACTGTGGCTCACACCTGTAATCCCAGCACTTTGGGAGGCCAAGGTGGGTGGATCATGAGGTCAGAAGATTGAGACCATCCTGGCGAAAATAGTGAAACCCTGTCTTGTGCCACTGCACTTTAACCTGGTGACAGAGTGAGACTCCATCTGAAAAAAAATAAAAAAAGAAAAAGAAAAAAGAATACTCACAAATAGTTTCCTAATTTTACAGTAACCAGGCAATGAAAAAGAAGTATGCCTTAAATTTTGTTCACAGGAGTATACCTTACTTAATTGTTAAAAGCTGTAGATAGGTTAAAAGTTTCCTATACATTGAAGAACAAAACAAGGATTAGCAATGTTTCAAGCAAAAAGTTAAAAAACATTATGTCAGACTTCTACTAGTGTAGTTCATGCAGTTAACTCCTGTTTGACATGTGTGAGCATTTCAGCTCCTCATCAATTCTGTGTTTTTTCTCTATTCCAATGTTAGAAACCTGCATTTGGGAACACCTGTTAAAGTCCTATAGCTTGATTATAAACCATCCTTTGAAAAGGAACAAGGGAAGACAATTGTCTGCAGATGACAAAATTTTCAGGGTAGTTACAGTTAAAAGCATGACTGGCAAAGATATTTGGTTATCTCTGTGGTTTACAATAACTTCAATCTTAATTATGCATCATAATCTAACATATACTTAGACATTAGAATTTTAGAAATCCATATAATTTTTGGCACACATATTAGTATTGTTCTATAAGATACAACCTAAAGAAGATTGGACATCATTTTGGCAATTCCATGTAATTAAATATGTCAAATAATCCTGTTTGCCTCTTCTCTGGTTGTTTCAGGGGCCCAATGAACCATTCAGAAAGCCAGGCATCAGTAGAGAGAATTTTGAAACCTGAAGTTTGATTTTGGGAAGCCTGATAAATATGTTAGAGGTTTGAAACACTTGATATTATGAAATAGATGTCTAGATTGCCATAAATTATTTATTTTGCCAAAATTACAACTCAAAAAGCAAAAATCTTTTATTAGCCTTTATTATTACATGAAAATCCTGTTCAAAGCCAAATTTTATCCTTGCATTATTGTTAAGCCCAATTTTTTTTTTTGAGATGGAATTTTGCTTTTGTTGCCCAGGCTGGAATGGCAATGGTGTAATCTCAGCCCACTGCGATCTCTGCCTCTCAGGTTCAAGTGATTCTCCTGCCTCAGCCACCCAAGTGGCTGAGATTACCGGCATGTGCCACCATGCCCAGCTAATTTTTGTATTTTTAGTAGAGATGATGTTTTAACATGTTGGTCGGGCTGGTCTCAAACTCCTGACTTCAGGTGATCCTTTCGTTTTGGCCTCCCAAAGTGCTGGGATTACAGACATGAGCCACCGTGTCCAGCCTCAATTTTTAAATGAAACCTCATAGACAATACCGTCTAATATTAATCAATTCAGTCATAAGGTGAAATCTTTACAAACCTTTTGTAACCGTTTTTTCTAAAAGGCAAATTAGCATCTTAAGATAACTTTGCTATGCTTTTATTTCAATGCTCAATTTATGAAAAAAAAAACATATAATACCCTTTTGAATTTAGTTAAGGTTTACACATGGGATTTTTGCCAGATTAATTTTTACAGTTTTTCCATAACTTGCTTAAACCTTCAGCTTTATCTTGTCTAATTTAAGACAATTTTTTATGACTAGGCAAAATTTACATTTCCATGTCTTCTTATAATCTTTTACTAAAAAACACATTTTACTGTTTTTACACACCTTGCATGTAAATCTATTTTTATTAGTCTAAATTACATATTATTATAGTATCTCTTTGCAATTTTTAAGTTTAATATGAAATCTGGTAAGTTTGTTTTGATTATGTACTAGGCACAGAGAAAGTCGCTTACTTTTTCCACCATAGTTAGGGGAGTGGTTACTTTCATATGTCCCCAGGCCTTCCCAAATTGTGAAGCAGGTGGTTTACAGTCTTGAGACATTTAGCAAACCTAGTATTTGACTTATATCATTTGGCTCACCTGTTTATATTGATAACATTTTACCAATCATCTTTAAGATGATTTTTATTTCTTAAAAGTTAAAGTCATGTTAACTAGAAGGCATTATAGCTTTTATCTTTCCTTTAAAAAAGATCTGATTTAAGCACTTATTTTTATTTAAGCCAATTAATTAGAGCTTTTTTTTTTTCTTGAGACAGAGTCTCACTCTGTTGCCCAGGCTGGAGTGCAGTGGCGCAATCTCAGCTTCCTGCAACTTCTGCCTCCAGGGCTTCCTACAACTTCCACCTCCAGGGTTCAAGTGATTCTCCTGCCTCAGCCTTCTGAGCAGCTGGGACTACAGGCACACACAGCCACACCCAGCTAATTTTTGTATTTTTAGTAGAGACAGGGTTTCACCATATTGGCCAGTCTGGTCTCAAATTCCTGACCTTGCGATCCACCTGCCTCAGCATCTCAAAAGTGCTGGGATTACAGGCATGAGCCACTGCGCCCGGCTGGAGCTCTTTTTATAGATATTAAACACAACACATAAATAACCACACAGACAGAAGATTCAGTACTTGTAAAATTTTTCATTTGCCAGTTTCTTTTTCTTTTTCTTTTTTTTTTTGAGACGGAGTCTCATTCTGTCACCCAGACTGGAGTGCAATGGTACCATCTCAGCTCACTGCAACTTTTGCCTCCCAGGTTCAAATGATTCTCCTGCCTCAGTCTCCTGAGCTCCCAGGTTTAAGTGATTCTCCTTCCTCAGCCTCCTGAGTAGCTGGGATTATAGGCGTGCACCACCATACCTGGCTAATTTTTTTATATTTTTTGTAGAGACTGGGTTTCACCATGTTGGTCAGGCTGGTCTCAAACTCTTGACCTCAAGTGATCCACCCATCTCAGCCTCATTTGCCCATTTCTTATTTGGATTACTGGCTTCAGGATGGAGACTTGGGGGAACAAGACCAGGAAAGCATGCAGTTTTAGGGCTTAAGCTGGCATAGCTGAAGGCAAGGACAGAACCTAAAAATTAAACGTGCAATTTTATAGTGGATTTTGGATCCCCAAAAGGAAGGAAGTACTTTGAGAGAAGACAGTGTAGTACTTCTACCATGTATTTCATTGCAAGGCAACCCAAAGCCATCAGCCCATTTTTTAATCAGCCGATTCCTCATGGGAGTCTTATCCCTTAATTGGGGGTGGGGATGTTTCCATATCTTCCAGGTAGCCAAGAGCATGCTTCTCTGATCCAGATGTGCAAAGAGTTAACTATCCCTCTATAACTACTAATAGCCATCCCTTAATGTATATTTTTTACCTAGTTATTACACAAAGCTCTCTCAAATGTGAAGTAATTTGATATCCCCAAAACTTAAAACCATCCAATAACGCAATGCAAAACAGAAGAGCAGCTTTGATTTTGAGAGAGCTCTAGTTGCTTTTAATTCCTGTGGTTTCATGAGGAAAACAGGGTTTTTTTAAAATTTGTTTTTGGTTTTTTCCCCCAAAACAGGGTCTGTGGTGCCGCCTCTTTTTTTTTGCAAGGAGTTCCAGACTATCAGAAGTTATCTTAGGGCCTCTTATGTGTACATTAAGAGTGGCAAGACAAAAAAAATGGAGAAAAATAATTCAGTCAACTGAGAAGAAAAAACACTTTTTCCAAAAAACGAGACCCAAGGAGAGAAAAGCATAAAGGCTTTTTAAATGGACCTATTGCTTGGATATCCACTTTTAATTAAGCTGAGTACTATTTTTTTTTTAAGGTGGAGTCTCACTGTCACCAGGCTGGAGTGCAGTGGTGAAATCTCATCTCACTGCAACCTCCGCTTCCCAGCTTCAAGCAATTCTCCTGCCTCAGCCTGCCGAGTAGCTAGGACTACAGCATGTGCCACCATGCCCAGCTAAGTTTTGTATTTTTAGTAGAGATAGGGTTTCACCATGTTGGCCAGGATGGTCTCGATCTCTTGACCTCATGATCTGCCCACCTCGGCCTCCCAAAGTGCTGGGATTACAGGCATGAGCCACCGCACCCGAAAATCCCTTGTTTCTTGACTTTAGCCACATCAAGCAGTTAAATTTTTCAGCTTTTGAACTTTACAAAAAGAAACCTCACAGGTGAAACCAACAAGCCTTAATTAGGTTACGACTTAGCTATGAGTATATTTTCAAAGGGGTGGTAAGCAGCTTTTGAAACTGTCATTGCAAAATTGTGCCTGAGACAGTGAAAGGGTTCTGACCCAACCAACTCCCTCTTGCTTCCAGCCCCAAAGTTGCCCTTGCCCATCTCTGGGCATAGGCTGAACTAACTCTGGACGGAACCTGGTTTACAGTTTATAGTCTAAAACAAAGATGATAACCATCCCTCTTGCCTGGGGAACAGAGCAAGAAACTAGCCATAAGATTAGAAACCATGGCTTAGGAGTCACGCAGCTGGAGGCTACAAGATTTTGAGTCTCCCTAAACTACTCTCAAGGTCAGTGCTTAAGATATTTTGCAAACCCTGCCCTTAATGGATCCACTGGCACCACCCAGATTGATATCTGATTTTGTGACCCCCACCCAGGAACTGACTTAGCACCAGAAAACAGCCACCATTTTACAATGGTGGAGACGAAAAGTATTGCCATGTGGTTACAGGCCATGTTCCCAATGACATAAAACAAGATGGAGGCCTGTAGCAAGGTTTGTTACTGAACATTTTGTTGGGCTGGCTTGATCACTTGGCTTGTGAGGTCCTGGGCCTTCATCCTAATCTAAGGTACCCTTTCTTTTGACAGAACCTTATAGAAAGACACACAAAGCACACTAGATTGGCTGCAGCTTAAGACCACAGATCCTCTTTCATTAATTAAAACTTTATAGAGAATATAAACAGTGATTCTTATTATTCCTTTTGCCAGTTTGCACAGGGAGAGAGAAGCCAAAAGCCCAACTGGTTAAAAACAAACAAACAAACAAACAAACACTTTTACCCTTTGCTAGCATGTCAAGCTTCTGGGTTCCCTTCCCCCGAGTTCAACTCTAAGCCAAGCATTTTGAGGTATAGGGAAATTAACTTTTCCCAGCTTGGAGGAACATTATAAACCATGAAAGAAGGAAGAAAAAATATCATAGAAAAGCCTGGGGGCTTGTGTTGTGTAAGTGGAGGAGCTGACGATGTGGATGATGGGCAGGAAGGACCAGGGCCTCCTCTACCCTTTCTAGAAGTCTGGAAGTTGCATTTGAGGGTTTCAGTTAGGGTTATCAAAAAGTACTGCTTCTATTCCTATTGGGAGTGATGGTTTGCCTATCTCTTCACTCTCCCTAATTTCTCTTTTCCTTTTGACCTACCATAGGAGACATACTGCTCATCTCAGAAATTCTCTGCTGTCTGCAGAGCTGCCGGTTTTTCAACCATGGTTGGGGTTTGGCTTAGAAACAGCATAACCTCCCTTTGTGATGTTTTTGTCTTCTGTATCAGAGTCAATAACTCTCTAGACATAATGTTCTATGGTTTAAAATCAATTATTTTTTATTTTTTAAGTGAATATACCAAAATTGATCTACCCTAATATTGTACATCCTCCAGTATAATAGTTTTCTTGGGGTGCTTTAGTCATGTTTGCCACATGCACTGGATAAAAACTATTTTCAAATTTCTCTTTACAAACTGACTGCATAGTTACATAAGACAGTTTGTCTTATAGAATGAAACTTCCCCAAACTGTTACACAAGTAAATTTTCAAATTTGTCTCTGAATAAATGTTAACTGTTCCCCCTAAAATCAACCTTTCTCAGAAAGATGATTACTTATTATCTGGTGTGTGTGTGTGTGTGTGTGTGTGTGTGTGTGTGTGTGTGTATTCACCATTTCAGAGGTGATTTTAAACATGGATTTCCAACATACTTTATTTGCATTATTTTTCAAAATAACTACTTTGAAGGGTGTAAATCTGACCAGGAAGGTTACCTGAAAATAAATACATGTGTTTCTAGTAAAACATCTTGCAAGTATAAGGATTTGGGTCAGTACATAGTGTCCTCTGACAGCCTCAGTACTCGGTGTACAGCCTTACTACAGAGCTGATAACTTTACAGGGTAATTTATCTGCTTGCATATCTATGATTTCCCACTGTGACACTCTGCTGTGACAGGACCACAGGGCTATTTGTAACACAGAAAGATGTGATCAAGCAAGTTTAGTTTAGATGTTGGAGCACACTTTGGAACCTGGGTTTACATCCTGGCTCTTATCAATTACATTGTGACCTTGAACAAATTACTTAACTCTCTGTCCTTACCTTCTTTATCTGTAAAATGAGAAAAATAATGTCCCTAGGACTCAGTAAAGTATGAAGGCATATTTTGTACTCAATAATTGTTGAAGGAATTAATGAGTAAACATACAAACAAATCAAGAAGAAGAAAGGTGATTTTAAATATTTAACAGGATAACATTTTCTTTAGAATTATTGAAGGAAACTATTGTACACATGTAACACTATAGTTTTTAAAAGGTAAAAATTTTCAAACAAAACATAAAGAAAACCAGACTGAATCTCTTATGTAAATCTCACTAACCTCCCATTCTTCCTTCTCACATTCTAGGAAAAAGATTAATGATGTTGAGTATTCCCCCTTCCTGTGGTGTCTGGGAATCTGGGAAGGACAGTAGTTGTGTGTGTGTGTGTTGTTTTTTTTTTTTTGAGAGA
The DNA here is from genome assembly GCA_963573385.1 of Cacajao melanocephalus. Classification (NCBI taxonomy): domain Eukaryota; kingdom Metazoa; phylum Chordata; class Mammalia; order Primates; family Pitheciidae; genus Cacajao; species Cacajao melanocephalus. The sequence goes on along the minus strand of CAUYLG010019237.1, from coordinate 4,445 downwards.
GAAATTTCACTCTTGTTGCCCAGGCTGGAGTGCAATGGTGTGATCTCAGCTCACCGCAACCTCCGCCTCCTGGGTTCAAGTGGTTCTCCTGCCTCAGCCTTCCGAGTAGCTGGGATTACAGGCATGTGCCACCATGCCCGGCTAATTTTGTATTTTTAGTAGACGGTTTCTCCATGTTGGTTGGGCTGGTCTCCAACTCTGGGCCTCAGGTGATCCACCTGCCTTGCCCTCCCAAAGTGCTGGGATTACAGTCATGAGCCACAGTGCCTGGCTGAGTAGTTGTGTTTTGTGATCTTTTCATCTCATCTCCTCTACCTCCTTCCTTCCTTCCTTCCTTCTTTCCTTCCTTCCTTCCTTCCTTCTTTCCTTCCTTCCTTCTTTCCTTCCTTCCTTCTTTCCCTTCCTCCCTCCCTCCCTCCCTCCTTCCTTCCATCCCTCCCTCCTTCCCTCCTTCTCTCCCTCCCTCTCTCCCTTCTTTTCTTTTCTTTTCTTTTCTTCTTTTCTTTCAACAGAGTTTAGCTCTTGTTGCCCAGGCTGCAACGTCCTTCCGAGCAGCTGGGATTACAGGCGTCCACCACCACACCCAGCTAATTTTTATATTTTTAGTAGAGACAGGCTGGTCTCTACTAACCAGCTGGTCTCGAACTCCTGACCTCAGGTGATCCACCAGCCTTGGCCTCCCAAAGTACTGGGATTACAGTCATGAGCCACCACACCCAGTCTCCTCTACTCTCTCTAGTGACAATGAAGTCTAGAACAAATCAGTTGGAACATAGAAGGGTGTGATAGCTCTGATAAGTTGTCTTCCAAAAGAGAAATATTTTTCCAAAGACTACCTGTGTCAGAATGGCTTAAGCTCTTTGACTTCTTTTGTTTTTCGTGGTGACCATGATTGTGGCCCACACTTTGCTCTGTCATTCATATATCCGTGTAAAGGAGGCTGATGGGAGAAGCAGGCCCCAAGATGAACACAGGATTGCAAGAGTTATCTGTGATGAATAAAGGAAAGGAGCAGACATGGCCAACGAAAGCCTTCAGATCACAATGCAGGTCTGACATCATTTAAAGGAGAGGGAGAAAGAAGGAAGATTGATTGGATAGGAAGAGCCTCAGACCGTAGTGTCGCTCTGAGAAAGTCTCTGCCAGCCCAACAGAGAGTTTTAGAACATTGATAACCTGTAGAGAAATTACACATTGGGCAGAATTGGGCAGGCCTTAATATCCCCCAACATGCTCAGTCATTCACTGGAGGCTGTCTGGGAAGAGTAGAAAGTACTTTCTTGAAGGGAGATATCAGTGGTGTACCTTCACATGGCTCTCTGTATCGTAGAACTCTTGAGCTTGGAGAAGATTGTTAGAAAATATCTGGTTAATCTACATCCCTCTGTGACAAATGTTATCTGTGACATTCTGGATAAATGAGTATCTGTTTTATTTCAAAAGATGTTCAGAAAAGATCACACGGTTTTCCTTAATGTTTAACAGTAAGTATCAGAATTGTGTGTGTGTCTAATCTCAATCTTCTAAGCTGTGTTGTAAACCAGTTTTTTTTTTCCCTTGTCATCAAGACTGAAGTTTGTGTGGATTTCTAAAATTAGAACATAAAGCTTTATATTGACTCTAATGATCCTTTCACTTACTTCATCCCACATAAAGCAAGCTGAATTGGACTAATGAAGAACACTGTAAATAAATATTTCTTCTCTTTAAAGATGTTAGCAAGTAGAAATCCTTAAAACTGGAAAAAGATCTCAGTGAATAGTAGTCAATTAGAGTTAAATGACCTTCTAAAGTCATTTCCTAAAGAAAGATGTGGTAACTAAATAGATTTTGCTTTCCAAGCTCTCTCTTAATCTTTCATGAAGAAAAAGCCTCGAGATTCATTGATTGTGTTAGGCAGCTAGATGATGGTGATAGCAAAAACGATTAACTAAAGAACCATTCTCAGCAGAGGAATTAAGTGAAATGAGTGCTGTAGGTGGCAGGTAAGGAGTAGCAGCCCATTCCCATGAACTTGTTTCCAGACCTTGACCTAGTAACATGCTGTTGCTGGCATAGGTTTTTCCTTCAGTCATTCCTTCCTTATCTCTGACTACAGTAGTCCCCCCTTATTCTCAGTTTTGCTTTCCGCAGTTTCAGCTACCTGCAGTAAATCAAAGACTGAAAATATTAAATGCAAAATTCCAAAAATAAGCAATTATAAGTTTTAAGTTGTGAACCATTCTGAGTACCATGATGAAATCTTACACTGCCCTGCTAGGATGGGAATCATCCCTTCAACCAGTGTACCTACACTGTCCACACTGTCTACCCATTAGTCATGGGCATTAGTCAGCCTGCTCCTGACATCCAACCATGGACATCATCATGGCTGAGTGATCCAAGATCACTCAAAGCAGTTGATCCTACTTTTCATGTATCATCAGAAGGTCAATAGTAGTCTAATGCCATGTCATAATGCCTAAGTCATTCACCTTCACCTCATTATTTAGGCATTCTACCATTTCACATCATCTCAAGAAGGATAAGTACAGTACAGTGAGATATTTAGAGAGACAGAGACCACATTCACATAACTTTTATTACAGTATATTTTTATTAGTTATTGCTGCTAATCTTTTACTATGCCTAATTTACAAATTAAACTTTATGTTAGTTGTATACATGGAAAAAACAGTACAGTTGGCTCTTCATATCTGTAGGTTCCACATCTCCCAATTCAACCAACCATGAATTGAAAATATTAAAATAAAAAATAACAATACAACAATAAGATAATATAAAATTTAAAATATGGAACAGCTGGGCATGGTGGCTCACTCCCAGCACTTTGGGAGACGGAGGTAGGAGGATCGCTTGAGCCCAGCAGTTTGAGACCAGCCTGGGCAATATAACGAGACTCTATCTCTTAATTTATTTTTAAGAATTTAAAAAATAGCATAACAACTATATACATATCTTTTACATTGTATTGAGCATTTTAAGTAATCTAGAGATGATTTAAAGTATATGAGAGGATGTGTGTAGGTTATATGCAAAATACTATACCACTTTATATGAGGGACTTGAGTATCCATGGATTTTGGTGTCTTCAGTGGTCTTGGAACCAATCTCCCTCAGATACCAAGGGAGGACTGTATATAGAGGGTTTGGTACCATTGGAATTTTCAGATGTCCACAGGAGGTTTTGGAACATATCTTCCAAAGATTAGGGGCACTAGTGTACTTTATTTTCTGTTTCTTACAAAAAGGAAGTAAAAGGGTGGTAATATTGTTTGGATTTGTATTCCCACCCAAATTTCATGTTGAATTGTAATCCCCAATGTTGAAGGAGTGGCCTTTTGGGAGGTGATGGGATCATAGGGGCAGACGTTCCTCTTTGCTGTTCTTGTAATAGTGAGTGAGTTCTTATGACATCTGGCTGTTTAAAAGTGTGTAGCACGTCACCTCTCTTCCTACGGCTCTGGCCATGTAACACATGCCTCCTTCCTCTTTCCTTTTTGCCGTCATTGTAAGCTTCTGGAGGCCTCCCCAGCCATACTTCCTGTACAGCCGGAGGAACTGAGTCAATTACACCTCTTTTCTTTATAAATTACCCAGTCTCAGGTAGTTTTTTTTAAATATTATTATAAATGCAAAAATGAACTAGCATAGATGGTATACTGGTTAACTTTGTATGTCACCTTGACTGAGGTTTGGAATGGCCAGATATCTGATTGAACATTATTTTGGGGCTGGTTATGATGACTCACACCTGTAATCCTAGCACTTTGGAAGGCCAAGGCCGGTGGATCGCTTGAGTACAGGAGTTTCAGACCAGCCTGGGTGACATGGCAAAACCTCACCTCTACAAAAAATACAAAAATTAGCCAGGTGTGATGGCACATGTCTATAGTTCCAACTACTCAGGAGGCTGAGGTGGGAGGATAGCTTGAGCAGGGAGACATAGGTTGCAGTGAGTTGTGATCACACAACTGCACTTCAGTGAGAGTGAGATCCTGTATCAAAAAAAACTAAAACAAAAACAAAAAACACATTACTTCTGGGTGGATCTGTGAGGTTTTTCCAGAAGAGATTAGCATTTGAATCTATAGACAGAGTAAAGCAGATTGTCCTACCCAATGAGGGCTTGAATAGAAAAAAAAGGCAGAAGAAGGGAGAATATGCTTTTCCTTTCTCCCTTCCTTCTTTCCTTTCTTCCCTCCCTCCCTCCTTTCTTTCTTTCTTTCTTTCTTTCTTTCTTTCTTTCTTTCTTTCTTACTTTCTTTCTTTCTCTTTCTTTCTTTTTCTTTCTATGTCTTTCTTTCTTTCTTTCTTTCTTTCTTTATTTATTTTCTTTCTGTTGTTCAGATTGTGTAATTCTGTTTTTTCCATCTGCAGGTTCACTGATCCTCTTATCCTCTCCATTCTCCTGTGAGCCCATCCACTAAACTCTTTATTTCAGT
>CAUYLG010019236.1:0-12252 GCA_963573385.1 Cacajao melanocephalus | reverse complement strand
AGGCCCTCTTCTGCTCTATGGACCTGCTACCTTCCCTGTCCAGGACCCCCACTACAGCAAGGACAATGCTGCATCTCGGCCTGTTAGGAGAAGGACAGGGACCGCAAGGTCCTTTCCCCTAGGAGGCCATGGACCACGCCCCCGGGCTCCCTCCTCACACTCTCTCACACTTCAACTCTGGGAGGACTGATCTGCCAACCTACTGGCTCAGTCCTAGTGGGCACTGCAGAAGGAAGTCACTACATCTCCTTGCACAGCTCAGCAGAGACAGAAGGCAGACAGACAAAGCTGATGCCCAAAAAGGGACTTGTGCAGCAAGGGGTATGCACACTGAGTCAGGCACATGCAAGTCTCGCCAGGGTTTTCCCGCTGTTCCCTCACCGAATCCCAGGTTGTTTGTAGTAGAAAGAAAGAGACGCGAGAGACTTTGTCTCTTGGCCACCCATTCTCATGGATTCAGAAACGTTGAGAACAGAGAGTGTATGTCATAGTAGAGGGTGTGTCTTAGAAAGAACTTTTGTGACAGAAATAAACAATTTTATGTCTATATTTACACATGCTTTTTCTCAGGGTGTTTTTCTGTTGCCCAGCGTGGAGGGCAGTGGCATGACCATGCTTCACTGCAGTCTCTATCTCTTGGGCTCAAGCAGTCCTCCTCACAATGCAACCTCCTGTGTAGCTGGGATGGCAGGTGGCCGCCACCATGCCCATCTAGTGTATTTAGTGTATTTAATTATTCTTTTAAGTGGCGTAGGGGGGGGCGTTACTGTGTTGCTTAGGCTGCTCTCAAACACGTGGCTTCAAGTGATCCTCCCGTCTCTGCCAATTTTTATACATGCTTTTTATACATGCTGTAGACTCGATCAATTCACACTCGTATGCTTTCTTAAGGTTGTGTTACTGCACATTTATACCTCTCAACTGGTAGCTGATTTCCCTGAGTGCCTGTAAGGTAATCACCGGCCCACCCATGAGTGTGGTTTTAGCACTGGCTCACAGTGGCTTGGAAAGCCTGCATGGGAAGTATTTCTTGAGGAAAGGTGCAGAGTTTCCAGTAACAATTTTGAAAAACAGTGACAACCAAAGTCTCTCTTCCTTCCCTTGCCTCTCCTCATGTGCCAGGTTTTCTGTTTTCTCCACTATTAAAAAATCAGCATATAGTATTCTGTGATGAAAAGTTTTTATCTCTTTAATCATCCCATTTCGTCCCCCAGACATTTTTTTTCAGGAAAGATTGTGAACAGAAGGGACACAATATCTTCTGAAAAACACATTATAATATAAATTTAGTGAAAAGATTCATCATATTCATGAAATGGACAGGGTGAAAACCTGAATTTGGAAAAAAATTAAAAACCAGGTTACATAACATCCATCCCTTTTGTCTCTATCACTTATCCTGTGAGAATTGTAGAAAAGATGAATTCCTTGCTTGTGGCAACTGCATTAATTAGTCAAACTGCTGGAGCTTTCCATTAATATCACACATCCAGATGTAATAGCCACAAAACACAAAGCCATTTTACAACTGTACCCGTTATTGCCTGGGCGCGGTGTCTCACACCTATAATCCCAACACCATGGGAGGCCGAGGCAGGCCGATCACCTGAGGTCAGGAGTTCGAGACCAGCCTGGCCAAAGTAGTGAAATGCCACCTCTACTAAAAAAAACAAACTTAGCCAGGCGTGGTGGCGGGTGCCTGTAATCCAAGCTACTCAGGAGGCTGAGGCAGGAGAATTGCTTGAACCTGGGAGGTGAAGGTTTCAGTGAGCGGAGATTGCGTCATTATGCTCCGTCCTGGGCGACAGAACAAAACTCCATCTCAAGACAAAAACAAAAACAAAACAACTGTACTCGTTTTTTAAATCTCATTGTAATTTCCCTCAAACCTCTAGCACTAAATTCAACATTCACAGACTTACAAGTACCATGGCCAAAAGAGACTCCATCTCAAACGTTTGGACAAGGCTGGAATGTGTCTTCACACACCCACCCACTTTTTGAGACAGGGTTTCTGTCTGTTGCTGAAGCTAGAGTATACCACAGGACTTACAGCTCACCGCAACCTAGGACTCTTAGGCTCAGGCGATCCTACTACTTTATCTTCCTGAGTAGATGGGACTACAGACATGTGCCACGGTGCCAAGCTAATTTTAAAAATTGTGTAGAGCAGGGGTCTCACTATGTTGTCCAGGCTGGTCGTGAACACCTGGCTTCAAGGGATTCTCCTCCCTCAGCGTCCAAAAATACAGGGATTACAGGTGTGAGCCACTGCATGTGGCCTTTTTTCTCACCTTTTTTTCCTTTATCTTTGGCTTGAGGTTTATCTAAGTCTTCGTTTGCTCTGGCCCAGGGAACTGATGTTTTCCCTCCCACTTGGAGGAAAGCGCAATTCAAACATTCAGGATTCTTGGCCTACTGAAAGTTCATTGGCAACAATTGTGTCCTGTCTCTACCTACCTGCTCGAGAAAACAAAAATTAAAGTCAGCACCAGGCTGCACTTTTCCCCATACATTATCCTGTGCAGAACAGCGATTGAGGGATCCAGTGAGCCAGTTCTCTTGCGGTTGGAGGCATTATTGTTAAATGCTGTGAGTACGTGTATTTTTCATAATAGACAACAACTTGGCTGTGGCCTCATACTGTGGAGAAATCCATAGGCTCCCAAGACTGACAACTTCATCATCTCTACCCCTTGACTCTTCCGTTATTCAAAGAAAGATTTCACCAGGTTATAGTGAGTCAGGGTCTTGCTGGTGAATCACACTGTTGCTGCCACTGTGTCAGTGACCACCAAGGCCACCCTCACCTTCAGTGATTGACAGACAATCTCTGCTGCCCTTCTGCATACAATACTCCTAACTCAAGCCAGCCCCCTCACCTCAGGTCAGTATACCATGCCTCCCAACTTGTTATCGGCCTGGCTCCTACAATGATCACTCCTCTCTCCTGAACCACCCACTGCTCCCTCTACATTGGATCATTCCCCAAGCTAAGGGAAAACTCACTTTTTCCCCCATGTCATTTTGTAGCTACTAACACATTTAACTGCTTTCCTGCAGAGGAAAGCTGCATGAACTTATGCAACACAGTTCATTAGGATCCAGTTTCAAAATTACCTACAAAGGAAAATGAACCAGATTATCCAAAATGATTCTGAAGTATAACTTTGAGGAATTCACCCTACATGATGGCAGGATTCACATTAAGTCTATGTTATTTGTTTATTGATTATGTTTTCAGTGCATTGGAAGAAGGTGACTTCCTTCTTGCCTTAGGGATTGATCCCATATACAGGGAGCCATTGATGGTTCAGGAGAGAGGAGTGATCACTGCAAGAGCAAAGCCCCTGAGAAGGTGGTAGGCATGGGATCCTCAGCTGAGGCGAGGGCCCTGCATAGTGTTAGGAGCATTGTATGAAGCTATCGATTATGATTTTTAATCGTCCTGCCCCACACGACAATCGTGTTACTTCTCCAGTGTTCACGACAGTGTGGTATTGGGGAAAAATCAACAGATCAAAATAGAGTCCAGCAACAGACTCACAAACATAATAAGCTGATTTTCAGAAAAGGTGCAAAGGCAATAGATAAAGATTATCTTTTCTAAAAAGTTGTGCTGTTTGCTCCTGCCTCATGGCCACTACATTCATCGTTTTTTATTCCTCTGGTGCCCCTCCCTGTGTTTCTCCTCTGCACTTCAACTGCTCTTCTGTTTGTCTGTCTGCCCCACCACAGTGTGATATTTCCCACAGCAAGTACCAAGTGTCTTTGTGATATCTGATATGTCCATCCTATCAATGATAAAGCCGATCAAGAAAATGTGGCACAGATACACCATGGAATACCATGCAGCCATACAAAGAATGAGATCATGTCTTTGGCAGTGATGTGGATGGTGGTGGCACCCATTATACTTAGCAAACTAATGCAGGAACAGAAAACCAATACCGTATGTTCTCACTTAAGTAGGAGCCAAAAGATGAAAACACATGGAAACATGGGAGAAGCATTGCACACCTGGGCCTGCTGGAGTGCGGGAGTGGGAAGAGGCAGAGGATCAGGAAGAATATCTAGTGGATGCTGGGCTTAATACCTGGGTGATGTGATGATCTGTGCAGTAAATCACCGTGACGAACTTTTACTTATATAACAAAACTGCACATCCCAAACATGTACCCCTGAACTTAAAGTAAAATTTGGAAATTTTAAAAAGGCAATATCTCAGAATCCTTCTTTCTGTGTCTTGGTCATCGTGTCATTTACCTAAGCATTATGGTGACATAAAAGCTAAGGCATAACAACAGTTTGTATGATTAGCAACTTAGCAGGATTATAGCCCAGTATGATCTAACATCAACGACTAGTATTGAATTGCATTGGACTCCTCAAAATACTTAAGGAAAGTTGGCAAGTAAAAATATTCATCCTTGAAAATATTTTTAAAGTTCATATAAAGTGGATCAACACTGAATACCACAGGTGTCACTGTCACTGGATACTAATGAAGTACATAATGAACCATAAGACACAGTCAATAATAAAAGGGGAAATAAAAGGGAACATATCAAAGCACCATCAGATGAGTGCAGAAGCACACACATGAACACACCCTGCAGCTGCAGAAAGACATGGTAGAAAGTAAGGCCCCACAACTTATCAGTCTTCCTTCTCACCAACTCATGAGTTCACAAATGAGTTTGCTGAGAGTCAAGTACCCACAGTAAAACTGACCAATTTAAACATCACTGACTGCTATTTCGAGGATTATGTACAAAGCTACATAGAACAGTGAACTTATTCTGAGCAAGACATAATCCATCATCTTCACAAATGGCTAGATAAATGGCCTGTAAACATTTTGTCTGATAAATGCTAAAGTAGTGACGTTCAAACTCTTTTTTGACAATGTGTGAGAAATACACAGGTTGTATGTAGTCGACTAGGCAAATAAATATATGTATGTGCATGGGGATGTGCAGTGTATTTGTGTGCTCTATATGCAGTGAACGCTATTTAGTAATTTATTTTATCTCCATCCTTTAAAATGCTGTTTGTGGTTGACAGCATTAATCTTATGATTTACCACGGATGAAAAACCAGTTTAGAAATGATGAAAGCCTTTTCAGAGAACATCCTAAATGGTTGATAAATGTTGCCATAGAATATATGCAAATATGCATGAGAACCCAATTTTGTCCGCCTCCTTAACAAGTCAGTGTTTTTAGACAAACATCCTGTCTTTGATATGGAACAGAAAGGCCATTACGAAATATGCAATTACTGAAATATGTGTGTTTGATCTGCAGATATCAGTGTCTGCTTTGCACAGGTGAAGTCTTACTTGGACAGATGAGAACTCAGAGACAAAAGGGACAGAAAGTACATGTGACCTCTTGTCACAGTGAAAGCACAGAGACCTCCATTCCCCTACTGTGCTCCCATTTTATGAGGCAAGCAGGAGAGTTGCACTGAACATGGTAGGTATTAAATAATTTGACCTCAACCAACAAGCAATCTGCACTCAGGTGACAGTATTTACTCTGGTACCCTGAAATTGCCAGCTGCTCAGCATCGGTAGACTTTGTCCCACCCACTTATCATCCTGTGGAAATCTCAGTTTTGTCAGATTCCTGTGCATAGAGGATGGGAAGCTCTGGTCATGTGGGAAATTGAGCACGCCCAAAGGTAGACTGGCTCTGTTGGTCCCAGCTCTGTTTTCTCCCTTAGCCGCTAGAGAGTTGCTAGGGTCATGTATCAGGCAACTCTTCTTGTCTCTCCAGTGTCTTTCATACTTTCTCCTGCTGCCTGTTTCTCACAAGGGCTTCTTCACAACTTTCCCAAACCCATTGTAATTATGATCCTTTGAAGTCATCCAGCATATCCAGAGTTACATTCCACAGGAACTGGCAGCAGGAAGTTCACATTTGGCAGGAAATTGAAGCCTGTCCTTTGAAGCTGGAGTGAGGCCACTCAGGAAATAGGTCTGCATGTGATGATTAATATTCAGTGTCAAGTTGATTGGATCAAAGGATGTAAAGTATCATTCCTGGTTGTGTCTGAGAGGGTGTTCTCAGAGGAGATAATCATTTTTGTCAGTGGACTGGGAGATGTCGACCCACCCTCAGTCTGGGTGGGCACCATCTAATCAGTTGCCAGGGTGGCTAGAACAAACCGGGCAGAAGAACGTGGAAAACTAGACTTGCTGAGTCTTCTGGCCTCCAACTATCTCCCGTGCTGCGTGTCTCCAGCCCTCGAATATCAGACTCCACATTCTTCAGCTCTTGGACTCTCGAACATACACCAGTGATCTGGCAGGGGCTCTCGGGCCTTCAGTCACAGACTAAAGGCTGCGATGTTGCCTTCAACACTTTTGAGATTTTGTAACTAGGACTGCCTTCCTTACTCCTCAGCTTGCAGATGGGCTATTGTGGGGCTTTACCTTGTGATTGCGTGAGTCAATACTTCTTAATAAACCCTGCTTCGTATATACATCTATCCTATTAGTTCTGTCCTTCTACAGTCCCCTAATTAATACAGCGTGAAACACTACCATCCAGCCATCTGATGTCATAACCATTTGCTAAATAGTTGCTCCCAGAAAGTCTGAGTCCAGAAATCACTATTTCCCATTCTTTGAGCACTTCTGAGGGCACTATATTAAAAACTGGAGTTAATAAGAAACAAAAGGAAGTAAAATTTAATAATGATAGTGTCCTTACCAAGAAAGAATAAAAAAGATAAATGTAAATTAGAGATCGTGATTTATTATTATTATAAATAATAATTGAAACCAATCGTCTTTGGTTTAAGATGACTGATGATGGATACTCTCATATTACAACATCCCCACCCACATATGTGGACAAGTATATTTAGAAACTCCCACCTAAAGAGGGAACAGTCAGGAGGAGGATGAGAATATTGATGGATGGGGGAGGGATGCGGGTACCTCACCCCATAGACTCTATTTGAAAAAAGAGAAGAGCCACTGTGCTGTGGTCTCCCTGTACTTCCTCACCTTGCCACATTCATAGGTGCCACATGCTTTTTGTTCCTTTATTGACAAAGGTGCCGATGAGCCCATGGATAACTAATCCTGAAGGAGGATATTCTTCACAAAGTACGATAATGGGGCCTAATTTCCTTGAACAGGTTTTTAAGGCTTTTTTGGGGTAGATTCCCACATTCAGGAAGCGCAAATGAAACCTGTTGGAATGTTTGATATGAACAAGGTCTTATTTGCATGTAGATTCAGAACTAGGATTTTATGGATTAGACACAAAAGCATAAAAGCTGGTACCATTCCAGAATCAAAGGAACGGTCCCTGAGGACATATGGAACTTAGCGACATCAATTATTAAGAGGCTACATGAAACCAGAAGTGCTCCTGGAAGTTTTCATTACCTAGAGAGAAAAATTCGACACATCATCCCCAGTGAGTAAAGGTCCCTCCCTGACTACCGTGGGTGATAAGCTTTCCATTCAAAGCAGATATATGAAGCCTGAGGTGTTGAGAGGCACCCCAAGTCCTCCACACGACTCCCACAAAGCTGGAACACCATCTGTTCCTGTGGGATAAGGTCATGATCTGTGTCTTTGAGATACTGGGCAGTCAGGCCTCAGTTGAGATGAGTCCAGTGATTTCAAGTGGAAAATGCCTAAAACATCCTGTTTAGGTAGCTATTTGGAGGCCTGTCCACTTACATGGGTTGGTGAAAATGGCCCACCAGACAGACACACATCTGGGAACTGGGGTTTTCTCCTCTGCTCTTAGCATCTCCTGGGTAAACCAGTAATTACCCTCCCTCATGCCTCAATGTTCACATCCGTGAAATAGGTGATGGTGAGAGTGACCTTTCCAGGAAACCAGAGCCCATGTCAACCCCTGCCAAGCTCAGAAGTTGTGCTCTGGTTCGGCCGGTGGATTTCTCTGGAAAGCTGTGAAACTGGGGCTCTGGCTGAAGAGAGTGGAGGGCAGCAGCACGATGGACAGTGCCTGGGACCTCAGGGCAGTTTCACAGCAGTTTAGGAAAGCAGGTGGATCTCTAGGCTGGAGGAGGCGCAGTGCTCCGGAAAGACCCAGCATGCAGGTGGAGAGGAAACCGAGCTGAGCAGTGGGAGGTAAGGTGAGCACCACATCCGTCCAATTTGGGCAAAGGTGAGGTGTACTTCGCAGCATCACACCCTTGTCACTGCAGAGCCCAGACCTGCCTCTCGTGACCCTCTCTGGACTCACGTCCCATGGCCAGGAGGCGGCACACGATCAGTAGCCAGCATCATTCTTCTGCACAGTTAAATTCTTATTGACTACAGTCTCCTGGTTGTTCTATCAAATAGTATGTCTTATTCCTTCTTTCTAACTATGTTTGTGGTATCCTTTTACCATCCCCACCTCCCCCAAAACCCCCACTACTCTTCCCAGCCTCTAGTAACCATCCTTCTACTCTCTATGTCCATGAGTTGAATCATTTTGATTTTTAGATCCCACAAATAGGTGAGAACATTTGATGTTTATCTTTCTGTGCCTGGCTTATTTCACTTAACATAGTGATCTCCCATTCCATCCACGGTTTTGCAAATGACTGGAGCCCATTCTTTTTTATGGCTGAGTAATACTCCATTGTGTATATGTACCGCATTTCCGTCTACCACACAATGAGAAAGAAGGTGCCTGCAACCCTTCCTTGGGAACATTTTGTCCTCCTCTCTGGTGCCATGTTATGTCCTCTGTACTGACCACAGCATTCCTATTCTTTTGATGTAAAAAAGAAGTTGGAGGGTACTTCTTTTCAATCCTAAACTTGTGGTTTATAGCCAGAATATCACCACTCGTTTTGGGATATTTTGGAAATTTCTGAGGACAGCTTTGGTTATTGGAAAGACAGGCAGAGCTACTGGCATTTGGGAGCTTAAGGTTAAAGGGAGACAAACCTATTTTGCAGAATCTCAAATAAACTGGATTCTCCATACATGTCACTCACTGTAAAGTGAGGGAGGCGTGTATATTGCTTCATCTTGGAACTATGAAGATTTACTGATTGCTTTGGAAATCACATCACTGCAGAGCAATCCATTCCTAGATTCTACTCTGACACAACATACCAGTAGAAGTCTGCTTTGTAGCCTGGGGGAAACAGAATGAGGGGAATCCAATGTACTGATGAAAGGTATGTTTTCCAAGATAAGCTGTTAGTTGTTGGAGAAAATCAAGTGGGCGATGTCGGTAGCGTGATCTCTCATGAGTTGGTGAACCACACCAGCTATCCCCGTTGCTGTTGCTGCATGAAGTTCTCTATGCAGGTGTATCTCCCTCCCAGATCCTTCCTGGAATGTTGAAAACATAGCCAGTAGATCCCTGTGTTCTCAGGATAAAACAGAGGACATGAGAGGTAGAAGAAGGGCAGGGAACACTTGTGGAATTGTAGTGATCTCTTCATGGTTGTATGACCAAACCCAGAGTCACAGTGATGAGCCACGTGCATGTCAGGCTGCAGAGGGTGGGAAGGAAATGCCACAGGCCTCTGCCTTAGGAGCCACGCAGCAGAGTGAGAGCAACCTGCAGTACTGATCTCAGTTATACCCTTTAAGGGTCCCAGATGTAAGCAGCCTATTGGTCAGGGCGACTCAGTGTGTGCGTGTGTGTGTGTGTGTGTGTGTGTGTGTGTGTGTGTAGAGAGAGAGAGAGAGAGAGAGCTATTTTGAGGAACTGGCTCATGCAACTACGGTGGCTGGAAAGTACAAACCTCGCAGAGCATGATGTTAGGCTGGAGACCTGGGACAGAATTGCTATGATAGCAAAAATCTAAAGGCAGTGTGGAGACATAATTTATTCATCTTGAGGAGAACCCCAGTCTTCTTCTCAGGTCTTCAAGTGACGGGATGAGAACCACCCGAATTGTAGACGGCAGTTAGGTTTACCCAAAGTCGGCTGATTCAAATGTTAGTTCTCATCTAAAAAACACTTTCAAAAAGACATCTACCCTAGTCAAAGTGAACTTCCGTGGCCTAGCAAAGTTGACACATCAGATTTCCCATCATTGCCATCTTATACAAACCCCATTAATGATGAAGCTCTATCTTTGAAAGGCAGGGGACTTCCTACTTAAGATTCTGTATTAACCTTTTTTTTGTCCAGCTGAAGCAACAATTCAGGCTCAGCACAACTCTGGCCAGTAAGCTGAAGCTAATGTTAATGCCTTCCAGGGCTCAGGCAGGGTCAGGATAGTGAGGGTGCACGTGTCAGAACAACCCCAGATTGCACACGTGATACCCCTGGACACCAAGAGTTTACCCTTGTGAGGGCACCCCAGGGTGACATACATTAGTCAGGCAGCAGCTGCCCGAGGCACCCATTGTGGCCTCCCACTGTGGGACCTTTCCCTCTAGGGCTCCTTATCCAGTCCAAACAATTCATGTGTGTCTTTGGCTCAGGGGGACTGTCAGAAGGCAGTCAGTTCAGGGTAGCCACTGATACCAGGTCCTCTTCTTTACAAGCATGGATGACATCCCTGGGTGTTCGGCGTCGAATGTTTGGGAGCTGGGTCGTCCCTGCTGTCCCACAGTCACAGCTCTGTCAGGTGTGATCTTCAGTTCAAGATTCAGTGTGGTCTCAACACTGGCTCACAGCAGCTTGGAAAGCCTGCATGGGAATTCATTATGGAACAAAGTAGAGAGTTTCTGGGAACAGTTTTGAAAAACAGAGACAACTAATGTGCTCCCTTACTCCCTTGCTCCTCCTCATGTGCCAGGTTTCATGTTTTCACCAGGTGTTAAAAAATCAGCGTGTGCCTTTCCACGATGAAATATTTTTATCTCATTAATACTTCCTTGTCTCTTCTAGACCTTTTATTCTGGAAGGATTTTATGCAGAAGAAACAAAGACATTTTCAGAAAAACCTGTTTTTATGTGATTTCAGTGAAAATATTCATCATGTATAGGAAATGGTCAGGATGAAATCTTCAATTTGTAAAAACTAAGAAATAGGTTTAGGTGACCTCCGTCCCTTTTGTCTCTATCATTTATCCAGTGACAAGCATGGAAAAGATGAATCCCTTGCTTGTGGCTGTGGCATTGAGTAGTCAAACTGCCGGACGTCTTCCATCAGTATCATCGCACATCCATATACAATAGCCGCAACATGCAAGGCCATTTTAAAACTTCCCCCTTTTTTCCTCTCATGGAAATTTTCTTCAAACCCCTAACAGTAAATTCAGCGTTCACAGAGTTACAAGTACCTTGGCCAAGAGAGATCCTGGCTCAAATGTTGGAAGGGGGCTGCAGCAAGCAGCAGCTGCCCGGCTGGAATGTGTTTGCACACACCTCCTTTTTTTGAGACAGGACTTCCCTGTGTTGCCCAGTCTGGAGTGTAGTGGCAGGATCATATATCACTGCAACCTTAGACAACTTGGCGAAAGTGATCCTCCTGCCTCAGCCTCCTGAGTAGCTGGGAGTATAGGAAGCGGCCACAAGGCCCAGCTAATTTTTAAACTTTTCTAGAGGTGGGATTTCGCCATGTTGCCCAGGCTGGTCTTGAACTCCTGTCTCAGGCGATTCTCCTGCCTCAGCCTCCCAAAGTGCTGGGATTACAGACGTCAGTCATGACACTCAGGCTGTTTTCCTTCTTTTTTCCCTTTATCTAAGGCTTTGCTTCATCCCAGGAAACGGATTTTTTCCACTCCCACTTGTAGGAAATAGCAGTTCAAACTTTCAGCGTTTTGGGCTCACTCAAAGTTCACCTTTGGCAATGTTTGGGTCCTTTCTCCTCCTGCCTGGCGGAGAAAACAAAAGCCAAAGCCAGCACCTGGCTGTACTTTTCTCCCTTACGTTGTTCAGCACAGACCAGCAGTTAAGGGTTCCAGTGAATCAACTCTCTTGCAGTTGGATGGATTATAGTCAAATTCTGTGAATACCATTTATTTCTCATAACAGACAACAGCTCCACTGCTGCTTCATATTATGGGAAAATCTGTAGTCTTCCAGGCATCAAAGCTTCAACATCTCTTACCCTTAATTCCTCCTTTATTCATAGAAGGCTTTCATTACATTGTGGTGAGTCAGGGTCGTGCTGGTGAATCACGCTGTTGCCTCCACTGTGTCAGAGATCCCCGTGACCGTTCTCACTTCCAGTGATTCCCTAAGGAAACTCAATGTGTAATTGTTGTCCTGGCTAATACTTATTACAGCAAAAAAATACTAAGTAAAATCAGCAACGGTAAAAGGTGCACTGTGTAAAGTCTGGCGGAAACCA